>VYZT01021080.1:97329-130896 GCA_013400735.1 Pomatostomus ruficeps
GCGGGGCGGGACTGGCGGCGCTGCCCGGGGCCGCGGGATGAACCGGCGGCGCCGCCGCGCGGAACTCCCGGTGGCGGCCGCGGCGCCGAGGGGAAGGAGTTGCCTGCGCGCGGGCCGCGGTGCACCCTGGTTTGTGTTCCGGGCGGAAGCGGCGCGGTGCTGCGTAAGGCGGGCGGGCGCGATGCCGGACTACCTGGGAGCCGACCAGAGGAAAACCAAGGAGGAGGAGAAGGAGGACAAACCCATCCGCGGTGAGGGGCGATGGCGAGGGCACTCTCCGAGCAGCGCCCATGGCGGGAGTGGGGCGGTGCCGCCGGCGGCCATGTCGGTGCCGGGAGCGGCGGGGCTGGAGGAGCGGCGGCGGGGATAAAGGACTAAAAAGGATTAAAAGTGTCTCTAATGTGCGTTTTGGCGCTGCGGCCGCCGCCCCGCGAGTGTCCCCCGTGCCGGCCCGGAGCCCGGGCTCGGGCGGTGCTGCCGGCGGGGCCTCGCGTAACCATCGCAGTGAGGGGCTGAGTTCGGGAATGCCCGGGGAGAACGGGCACGGTCGGTCCGCGCGGGGCTGCCCGTGCCCAAAGCACCGATCGGAGGTGCAGAACCAGCACCGTGTGCGGCTGGCCGGGGGAGCCGCGGAGACCCTCAGGGGAGGACGGGACGATCCGCCTTTTAAGTCTGGTTCTCCTCCAACAGAGAGCATCCTAAAATGCTTAATTTTCTCATCGTGAGAGAAAAAATGCTGTTTGTGGTTTAATAGCTACTTTTATACTTAAAGTACACAACAAGACGTGATACAATACTACCAACTCCCTGAAAGGAGGCTGTGGTGAGGTGGGGCCGGTCTCTTGTGCCGTGCCTGCAGTCAGAGAAATCGAGGAAATGGCCTGGAGCTGGGAAGGGGAGGTTCAGATTAGATGCTAGCAAAAAAATATTTACAGTTCGGGTGGTCAGACATTGGAACAGGTTGCCCAGGGAGGTGGAGTCACCATCCCTGGAGGGTGGTAGAGTGGCGTCAGGTCTGGCGCTGGGTGATGTGGTTTAGGGGTTACCGGGGCAGTGCAGGGTCGATGGTTGGACTTGATGATCTTTGAAGTCTCTTCCAGCCTTGATGATTCCATGATAATTTCTTTCTTCTGCCGGGGGGAGCGCCGCAGAGCTGCCCGTGTGCTGCTGCTTTCATTAGGAATTCCGGGGAAGCAGGAGAGGGAAGGCAGCAGAGTTTTCCGAGGATGCTGGCGTAGTGTGAAAGTTGCTGGTTGCTCCTCATCTTTTAATTTATTGTGGGTTTTTTACTTCATGTTAGTAAATATTTAATAATGCATTTGGCAGCACAAGCAGTGCATAATGTAATCAGTGATGGACTTTGAACTGTTCCCACTCAAGAAAGATTTCTAAATTATAGCAACAGAGTAGCTATAAAACAAATGAATGGTAGTACAAATAGTCAGGAAGGAAGTTAAGTTCACCATACAAGGTACTCTCAGAATAGTGTGTAACACATACTGCACCCAGGTCACCAATACTGTGTGGTTTGGGCTCCATCTGTCTTAAAAAGAGTGGAATTAGACAAGAGAGGAAGCTGAGATAGGAAGGAAGTGTTGAAAGTCTGTTAAATGGCAAGTGATGTGAGAGTGGTGTGGCGGAGAGTGACACTAGCAGAGTTATGTTTTTCTTAGCTAATGGAGAGCGGTCACTGGAGCCACCTCTGTGCAGAGCTGAGCACATGGAACAGCTGATGCTGTTTGTTCTTTGGTTCTCAGGGAGTTCTCAGGCTCACATTAAAGTTTTAGATGCCAGGTTCGAGTCGAGTAAAAGGCAGCACAATGCAGATTTAAACCAGGAGACTCCTTCCTGTGTATTCTGCTGAAAGTTGCTGGAAGTTTGCAGGGATTAAAGCCCCCAACATAAATATTAATGTAAGCAATCTTTTTAAGGGCAGTTAATAACAGTGTGTGACACAGGAGTGGGGTTTCACCATGTATTTGCCACCTTTGTAGAGCTTCCTGTTTGAGAAGGGAATTTGGGCTAGAGTTTGTCTCATTTAGTATGACCCTTCCCATGTTTTCTGTTTTACAATATTAGAAAAGGAGTTTACAGTGATGTTTCGTTACTGAGATCCACTTAGATTTGGCGGCTGTTCCCTGCTCACACTGGGCTTTTTGGGAGAGTGACATCACTGGTGGAAAGTGGTGACAGTGTTTCATTGATGCTTTCTTAACATCTAGAAACAAAAAGTTAAGAAGATGAAGTTTTGGTATCTTATATCCCTTTTTTGAACAGTCATAGGCTGGGAAGCTACTCTGAACGAGGCAGAGTTGAAGTAGCTTGCTTGCTATGAGCTCTGGGTAGTGCAGGTTTTTGGACTGAAGAGAGTAACTGGAGACCCTGTTTTGTTTTTCTTGTATATCTGATGCTTTTTTTTGTTCCGCTTTGGTTCAGTGAAAAGTGCAGACTCAAAGGAATGTCTATAAAATACATGTTTTCATCTTTTAGAAGCAGAACTAACACTGCTGGCTTTTTTTTAAATTGGAAGCTAAGTCTCTCCTGTCTTGTTTCAGCTCTCGATGAAGGAGATATTGCCTTGCTGAAAACATATGTAAGTAGCACACACATGTGGGAGTGAAAGACAAAAAGCAATTCCTGTGGGGAATACAGTGCAGGAGTGGAGGGGTGTGCACTTAGCAGGTAGAAAGTAACTCTGCTTCTCCTAATGCTTTTCTCTCCTGACAAAATCTTTTCTCCTTTTGACCTTCGAATGAGAAGGCCTCAGCCTGCAACACTAAAAATAATCCAGTGGGTTTGTTAACTTGGAAGTAATTATGGGATTGTTTCTCTATTTTTGTTTCGTATCTCATTGCTGATTGCCATAGGGGTCTAACAGCCAGGGCTTTACTAGGGCTGTTTCACTGGCCAGTTTTCTTGATTTATACAAAAGATAATTTCAAGACCCCTCCTGCCACCCAACTGACTTGCTTTTAGCCATCATGTTAAAAGAACATAATGTTGGGAGGCATTTTCCACAGACAGTAAGGCTTAAAATGCCAATCTGCCCTTTCCACTGGGAAGTACAGTTGGTCTGTGAAAGAACTCTTGAGAGATGAAACTTGAAGCTTAGGTATGTTTGGCAGAAGTCTGAATTTTGTTGAACCCAAGACTCCTTTACAAAGCTCTGAAATACAGCCTGTACCCACTGCAGCTTCTTTTTTTGTTGCCAACAGACTACAAAGGAGATCTTGTAAAGCAAATCCGGGTCTGAATCTGCTTGTGATAGGCAGATCCAGATCAATAAAAGCATTTTATCACAAGCAAGAATTCTAATTTGCCCCTTGATCTTTCTGCTATCCTCTGTGAATGATAGAAAGCTTGGGTAAGGTAGTTAAAGCACTTGTACAGATGGTTTTCAGAAAGTGCATTCAGAATTCTCTCTGTATGTGATTTTACTCAGTCTTTTTTAAACTTTAGGAGAAGTAGTTTTAAAAAGTAAGGCTGAACAGGTTTAAAAGAAAAACAAATCCTTGAAGTTTACAAATGTGGAAAATTTCCACCTTCACAGTTGGTCAGTTGTGTGCAGCTGCACTTCAGTTTTGCAAACAGAAATATTGTTACTGGAAGTTAATTCTGTCTTTCTTGGCTGTCATCAATGGTTGGCTGTTGTACCAAGACAGTCTGTTGAACATCTTGATGCTCAGCAACTCTTGTAATTTTTTCCTAAACATGAGATAATTTGACTTACGAAATCTGCGTGATATTCCTTTTCCAGGGCCAGAGCACGTACTCAAGGCAGATCAAGCAAGTAGAAGATGATATTCAACAACTGCTTAAGAAAATCAATGAGCTCACAGGTATGTTTTTGTTTTAGATACCTTTCAATGGAACAGCCACAGATACCAAAACAAGTGTTGTAAGAAGTTATTTCCAACAACTTGTTTTATCCATGTTTTGGAAGATTTATGGGGTTTTTCATCTGTGTGAATCCCTTCATTTCTGATACCTTGCACTGGAGCTTTCCCTCAGTGAAAGCACTTGGGAGTTTCACTCCTGTAGTGAAATGTAGATATCCACTATCAGTGATGTCTGTGTCCTGCTGTAATCATCCCCACACTACAAAACTGCCTGAGAAGGGTGGCCAGGCTGGGATTTGACTGTTTAGCTGGCACGGTGACATCGGCTCTTTCTTTAGGAAACTTGTTTTTAGGAAGTCCATCAAAGATATATGTGTGTGTTGTTTTGGAGGTCTCTCAGAAAGCTTCCTGCAGGGTTATCTCTAAGGTTTTGGTGTGGGAAGGATGGCTGATATCCCCGTTAGCTGCCTTCTCCTCAGCTTGCTTGTGCTGCACACAGGAATCAAGGAATCCGACACCGGCCTGGCTCCTCCTGCCCTTTGGGATCTGGCTGCAGATAAACAAACCCTGCAAAGTGAGCAACCATTGCAAGTTGCAAGGTGGGAGCACTCTTCTCCTTCCAGTAGAGCTCCATAGTGTTAAAAATCTGATTTATAGCTTATGTATGGACTTCTTTTAAAAAATAAAGTTCACATGCTGTGCATATGGAAAGTGCTTTTTACCACTAAATCATAAAGGAACTGTGATTATGTGTAATGTACTTCATAGTTGTACTTATTCCCGCAGCTGTTGTATGATGCTGTACTGATGTAATCACAAGTACAACCAGTTTGTCTGCCTGGAGGTGTAATTGTGTTTCTGTGTTAGGTGCACAAAGATCATCAATGCAGACTCTGAGGATCCCAAGTACATTATCAATGTCAAGCAATTTGCCAAGTTCGTGGTGGATCTCAGTGACCAGGTGGCACCTACTGACATAGAAGAAGGCATGAGAGTTGGGTATGCAAAGTCTTTGTGTTCTTGCCAGTCTTCCTGCAGACTGAAGCTTTCTCTGAGTTGTCTCATGTCCATAGTTTGATGGGTCAACAGCCCTTATTTCCAACTTTTGCAGTGGCTGAAATTACAACACTACTGGCTTTGTCTTGGAAGACAGTAACTCATCTGTATGCTCTTCTGGCATCTTTTGTTTTGATGTTATTTTGACAAAAATTGACAAAACCCATGTGTCATGGACAGAAACCTTTCAGTTTGGGCCCCAATGGTCCCAATTTTCAGGTAGCCTGCGTAGACTCCTTTGGCACCCTGTGGTTACACGCAGGGCCGCCAGGAAATGTTCACTGAGGACATAAAACCTCTTCTCTTTAGAATCTGTATTTTGCCAGTTTGCTCTGTGGGATATTTTCAAATTTAGTTTTCAAAATACTTTGGAATTAATAGTTTTGGAAACCTTAGAATTTTCTGCAGAAAGAACTCCAATATCTAGCCTACCTGACTATTAGCTTTGAGGGCTGGGCTCTCTTGATGCCAGAGGAAAGAACAGTTCAAGAATTCAGCACGTCATTTACAGAGTTGTAGCTACATAACACTTTACTTAACCAGTGTTAAAATAATAGTCTTTATGCTTTCTCACCAGGGTGGACAGAAACAAGTACCAAATTCATATCCCCTTGCCTCCAAAGATTGATCCCACAGTCACCATGATGCAAGTGAGAATTGCCTTTACTTATTTTGACGTGTCTTTGTCTTGTAATTGTGACTCCTTTAGCTGGATTTTGTTGTGGGCTGTTGAAAGCCCGGAGAGATTTGCAGCACCAGGCTGGTAACTGCTCCCTCACCTCTTTGTTGTGCAGGTAGAAGAAAAACCTGATGTCACTTACAGTGATGTTGGTGGCTGTAAAGAGCAGATTGAAAAGCTGAGAGAGGTGGTTGAAACCCCTCTGCTTCATGTAAGTAACCGCCAGATTGAAGCTTCTATTACTTTGGAAGTATTCTGGTCATATGCTAGCATCTGAAAAAGCAAAAGACAATGTCACTAAGTGTAAACAGCTGAATGAAAGGAAATCTGGTTTTACCAAGTGAAATCCAGCCCAGCCTCCTTTACATTGCCCTTCATTAATGATTTCCTTAATTCATATATACACTTTGATGCACATAAATTTGCACATCACCTTGCTTTCTGTCTCCCTCCATTACAGCCTGAAAGATTTGTGAACCTTGGAATTGAGCCTCCCAAAGGAGTGCTTTTGTTTGGGCCACCTGGCACAGGCAAAACCCTCTGTGCCCGTGCCGTGGCTAACAGGACTGATGCCTGCTTCATCAGAGTGATTGGATCTGAGCTGGTGCAGAAGTATGTGGGAGAGGTAAGAGCAAGATTTCCCTTGTGGGCACCAGACACCACACTGGGGGCGAGGGATGGATGTACTTGGAAGCTGCAGGTGCAGGGGGGCAGGAGCTGTCTGACACATCACAGCAGATCAGGCAATGGTGACAAGACCTGAGGTCTGCTGTCATGGGTGAAAGGGATTTTGCAGTGCAGAGTTCAGTCTGTGGTTCAGGAAAACTCTGGAATTAGGATTCTGCTCCCAACTCTGCCACTTACTTTTCAGTTGGCCCTGAGGTAAATTACTTCATCTGTACTTTTGAGTTTAAAAGCAGTAATTTTTCCCTCCTTTATAAATAACTTTAAGCTTTATGAATGTCCCGTTATATATATGAACAAGTAAAGAATCTTTTCATTGGAAACTCAGAAGTGTTTGGAAGCATGAAAAGTTTGATTTTGATAGTTTTCCTTTAATGTGCCTCAAATCTCTAATGAAACCTTGATTTTTTTGCCTTCAGGGAGCTCGAATGGTTCGTGAACTCTTTGAAATGGCCAGAACTAAAAAAGCTTGCCTTATATTCTTTGATGAGATTGATGCCATTGGAGGTATGTTTGTAGTAGCTGCAGTTCTGATCTCCTGTGAGAGCTTCCAGGTTTTCTTGTAGTGCTTTATCTGGATTGCTGCATTTCAAGGAAAGTGCTTGTAAATACTGAGTTAGCAAAACTACTCCAGCACACCCCATGTCCAGGAAGCTGTCAGGAAGTGGTTTATGTAGCCCAGATGGGAAACCATTTTTGCACATTTGGAACATCCAGATTATTTGAACTTTAGTGAAGAATCTCTGTATTTTGTTTGCAAAAAAGTCTTGTTAACTTAAATCCCCTTCAGCTTCTGGACTACACTCCAAGTCTATATTACTTTCTGAACATTAGTCTTTTTTCTCAAAGAAAGTGCTTAGGTCCTTTGAAAGTAGAACAGAACATAGACAATGGAGAAGGATGATTTTGGTTGAGGGGAGGGCAAAACAAACAAACTGCATGGGTAAATTCTAGCCGCTTGGCCAGTTGTTAGGCAGGGACATAGAGGCCCTTTTCCTACTAAGGATGAAGATCCAGCACTCACTCTTGGTTTGAAATGTGTCATCCAAATAACCCCCTCCACCTCTTTAACTCATCACAAATACCTGTATGCACGTTAAAATAATTTTCCCCGGTGTCCTGTGTTGTAGCTGCTGTGACACCTCTGTATCCATGGCCTGGAGGTGCCTGTCCCTCTGTGACACTCGTGTGTCTCCTCTCCAGGTGCTCGTTTCGACGACGGGGCCGGGGGTGACAATGAGGTGCAGCGCACGATGCTGGAGCTCATCAACCAGCTGGATGGGTTCGACCCCCGGGGCAACATCAAGGTGCTGATGGCCACAAACAGACCCGACACCCTGGACCCCGCGCTGATGAGGCCTGGCAGGCTGGACAGGAAGATAGAGTTCAGCCTGCCTGATCTTGAGGTGAGAACTCTATTCCACAGCCAGGTGTGTTCTGTTAACAGAGTGTTTCGGCAGTTAGGGCATCATTGTCTGGAAGTTCATGAGAATTAGCAAAAGCAGCGCTCTTAAATTATGTGAAACTACATGGAAATACAGGGGATTGAAGGTGTACCAAAGATTTTCTCACACTGCACAGATTCCATCTGGCCGAGAAGCCATAGTAAGCAGCTCTTATCACTGTATGTTCCTGCCTCAGCAGTTAAAAAAATCCTTTAACCAGATCCATGATTTAGTTCAGAAGTTGGAATGTGTTTTGTTTGGCTCTTTTGAGAGAGATTTCTTGAGGTACTTCCATGATGAAAGTTGTTTTCTTAATTTAGTGTCGTGGGCACTTACACATTCCAGTCCTGACATGGGAAACCATAGCTGGGCAGCAAATACAAGATGTATTTTCCATTTGCCCATGCTGTGGACACAGACAGCCACAGGCTGGAGTCATGTCCTCTTTCCTGCTGTAAACACCCGTCCTCTTCCCTTTCTTTCAGGGGCGAACTCACATCTTCAAGATCCATGCTCGTTCCATGAGTGTGGAGAGGGACATCAGATTTGAGCTCTTGGCTCGGCTGTGTCCTAATAGCACTGGTAAGCTGGATGTGTTTCTTTATTTAAACAGTTGTGTGTGTGCTCCAGTCCCCTGGCAGTCAGTGTTGAGTTGTTTGTCCCTGCCTTTCCCAGGCGCCGAGATCCGCAGTGTGTGCACCGAGGCAGGAATGTTCGCTATCCGAGCGCGCCGGAAGATCGCCACCGAGAAGGACTTCCTGGAGGCAGTGAACAAAGTCATCAAATCGTACGCGAAGTTCAGCGCTACCCCCCGCTACATGACCTACAACTAACACCTGGGAGTGTTCTTCCTGTTCCTCCTCAACTTTCTGAGTAAAATCCAAGTGTAGTGATTTGTGTTTTGTTCTTGGAAGCTAGAAATAAATGGAGTGTTCCAAAGAGTGTTCATTGGGAGTGTTCTACACCAGTGGAGTGTTGCTGCTGTAGGGAAGAGATCTCAGGGAGGTTACAGTAGCATGGCCTAAGCCGCAGATAATTTTAAATCAGATACCTGGGCAATGTTAGACATCCCAAGTTTAGATCTCTGGTCACCATCTACACCCCAAAACTTGAAATCTGAGCCACAGAGGTGCTGGAAGACCTGTAAGTGACTCCAGTGTTTCTGTGTGTACTGAGAAATGCTTGTGTGATGCTCAGCACCAAGATGTAGATATGTCCCAAGAAAATGGAAGCTGCCACAGGAAGGCATGTGTGGTGGTCTGAGCCATTGCCCAGCGCAGGGAAAACACGAAGGGACATTTTTTCCCTCCCTTGGTGAATGCTCTGGTACCATCACAACTTGTTTTTTTATCTTCAGTGGTTCTTTGTTGTGTTTTACGAAATAGTAAACGGGTCAGGGAGAAAGAACTAATTTCTTAGTGCTAGGGGAAGGAAGATTCCTTTTCCCTGATCCTGCTCCAAAGAGGTTGACATCAGTCCAGTAGGGAGCACTTTGATACATTGTATGCCTTGTCTGAGATGCTGCTGCACACAGAGGATGACCCTGACAGGGCCCTGGTGCTCCACAGCTGGGCAGTGGATGGGAGTTGTTGCCCACAAGCAGCACTGAAAGGTTATCTGACATCATGTTCCTGTAGAGCTGGGTGTGGTCAATGAAAAGCAACAGCCTTTCATTTTCCTTTTTTTTTTAAAGTGTTGCATAAAGTGGTTTCAGGGGAAGAGGTGGAAGAGCTTGAAGAAATATCTGAGAGGAAAAACTGCTTTGGGGAACGGCTTTGTCTTGGAAATGAGAAAAGTTTTAATGTCAGTTGTATCAAAATAAGACCCATCAATTTATCAAGATTATGATGCCACTTCTGTTTTTTTTGGAAGAGGAAGTGTATGCAATAGGGAGAGTACCCAACACATGGACTGGGTTAGGATTCTGGTTGGTGTCAGTATCTTGATAGGGAAACCTGGGCAATCTCAATACTTACGTGTCATTTCATGAAGAACATTTTAGGGAGGGGTGCCAGTTTATTGGTGAGACAGAATGTTTCTCATTTTCAGAAAGCAGCACTGACAGCACCTCTGTTTACCAGGAGCAGCACATGGAATCAAGGGTAGCTTCTGCTTGAGAAGGGTCAGTGAAGTATAGAGTTTGGATCCCACCAGGGATCCTGAATTATTATCAGTACTGTTGCAGAAAAAGGAGGGGGGAGGAACATGACCCTGATTATTACAAGGTACCGACCCAGCGTTAGGCCATCCAGTGCCATCTGCTGTGGTGGGATTCAGCAGCAAGGGGGGAGGCACTCCTCTGTCCCTGCAGACAAACGAGTCCTGCTACAAGGCTGAAGGACCTGGGCTTGTTTATTCTTACACTGACAAGCCTAAGGTAGGATTTAACTGTTAGATGGAGGTCTGTTAACCAGTGCAGGGAAGAAGCAATGCTTCAGCTGGTGGCAGCAAAGCACGGCAAGCGATGAGCAAAAGCTGCCAGATTCTGTTGTATGGGATGAGTTACCAGCACTGCTGGGGGGTTGCAGGAGCACTTGTTCTGCATGGTCTGGGATGTGGGACTTTCTTAGGCAAAGATCCTCATTTCAGCAGCTCCCCAGGAAGTGCAGCTACTACTACGATGATGGGAGATGCAGCTTTAGGTGCATCCCTGTGAGGCCTGGCATGGAGAGGGCTTCATGGGGGTGCCAGGAGTGAGGAGCAGGAACCAGCCCAGCAGGGAAGACCTGCCTGGAGGTAGAAGCCTTTCCTGGACCATCCATTGGCATCAGACACTTGTATCTCATACAGAGTCTCACCAAGACAAAGTGGAAAATTTTGACAAGTGACATCACTTTATTTTGAAAGTTGACAGGATTTTGAAGGGAACTGAAGAGACTACAGAGTTAAAAACTGAAGCTGCGACAAGCTGAAAGTAGAAAAATATACTGTATGTAAATACAAAGGCTTGTTGAACTAGTTAACATTATAAAATGTACCAAAAGTTGTTTAAATAAGCACACACAATGTCTTGACATGCATGCACTTCATCCTTTGAACTCCAGCTAACCAGCAATTTCTGATGCAGAAAGCTTCCCATCCCTACGGGCAGGGGAGTCTGAGGACATAACACATCTTCCCCGACTTCCCTGGTTCCTGGGAAACATTTACCTGAAGCAAGCCCTAACTGCAAATGAAATAAAAGTACTACATTCTGTGATCAGAGGTGAGGAAGGTGTCTGAATTCCTTAGGCACAGGACCTGCGATTTGAGGGTGCTGCATGAAATGTCACTGATGCCCCACTTGCCCTGTGCTGCCAAAGTAACCTACAGATAAACACTTTTAGGTTCCTGCCTCTGCTGAGCTGAGTGACTACTGTGAGGGAAAAGATTTTTTTTGCTTGATTCCATTTCCATGGTTTTCATCTCACGCCTCAAGTGAGGCAGTACCACAGCGGCCAGGCTGACAATAGAAGGAGAAATCCCACGCTGCTGTTTCTTTTAAAAAACCTAAGCATGTACCATTTTCAAGCTCTGTTGAACTCTATTTCTCAACACACTGAAAAGCTGAGGCAGAAGCAGCACTCCGGGGAAGAAGATGGGCAAAAAAGTACAGCAAAGTACTTCCGGGTTTTTTTTTTGGACCACTGGGATTTTAGACCTTGCTTAAATTTTCATTCCAGCTTAAGAGACTGCATATAGGGCATCAGTTCCTAATTTAAATAGGCTTCACTCCTGTCTTAAACCAGTTTTGTCTTCAAAATTTGAAGCTAAATTAAGTTTAGCTTAAAATCATCTGTGTTCTTTTCTAGAAAGCCTAACCAGGTTTTGGCAGTGCAAGTACCATACTGATAATGTAATAATTAAACAATGAGTTTCCGACTTGACATTCACTTAGAGCAAAAATGAAGAATTGAGTAGAGCTGAGAAAGGTTAAATATTTTTTAAAAAAATAACTGTACCATCCAGGTTTAAAAACAGCAGCAGGTAAATGCCACCAGTGTGAATTCATTAATCCAGCTGGCAGATTATTATAAATTGTAACAAATCTGTTATATGCAGATGTTGACATTAGGCTTTACAAGTCATCTGAGGAAGTTCTTTAAAGACACTGGTACAGTGTATTGCACTTGCAGAAGAATTACTTCCTGCAAGATCCCACTCATAGTGAGTTAAAGTGCCCATTTTCTCAACAGCAACAGGAATGTCACCTTGTCCACCAGATTCTGATTGCAGCAGAATACACTGAATTTTCTTTTCCTGCATAATTTTGTGCTTGTGTATTATTGGAAGGCTACACCCTGATCAAAGGAAAAAATTCAAGAGCATGAAGGCTTCCATTTCCTTATCCACTCTTCCTACAAAAAATAAGCACCACCCTATACCCGTAGATACAAACAGCCTCAGGCTCTCTTCAAACTGTGCAAATTAAATATTCAGAAAGAGTCTCCATCAGCATAAATCTGGCTCCCATTCTGCTCGATGCCACTCTTCAAAGGTCGGAGTCAGCCTGTGCAGCAGACCCATCTTTCACTTGGCAAGCAAGGACAGCATCATGAATACTGTGAAACAGCAACTCTCTTGTTACACTTTTATCAAAAAAATTCAGTCTTGTCAGCTCATTCATAACAGGGTCTACAAAACAAAACCCAAACATGGCGTCAGTGCATACACTTAAGTACAAAGATGGAAGACAATGACATCCCAGGGAGATGACAACTTGTTCTCCTACTTACTGTCACTAAAAGATTTGAAATACCCAGGTGGATCACATGCTACTTCTACCTCAAACAGGTAATTCTCTTATGCAGACACAGACAGAGGCTTATTCTTGGCAGAAGATGCTACAATTCCAAATATCGGATATTGGAACATTTCAGGCATTTCTCCTTATTACATTACCACAACCATTTCAAGATACAAAGTGTGGTGTGGCATTCACAACTTGCCAGCTGGAAGAAATAGGAGCAGGATCCAGTCCTCACGAATATCATTACATCAGTGCTCTACTTTCATTGAAGTTAAGGCTCTATTGTATATGGGCTTGCTTTTCCTCAAATCCAATTTTATGTGAAGTGCTGATACTACTGAGGCACTACTGGCAGCAGGAAATTCGGGAGCAGAGGGAAAGAGATAAAACACAATGTCTCCCATAAAGCTCACAAAAAAAAATAATCTCAACTCACCACTACAGCTGGCAATGCAGACACAGACACCAACTTCTTTGTATTCTTTTATAATCTACAACAGAGTTAAGCTGAAGTTAAACACAGATAATACATCATCATACACACTGCAGTTCTGGAAGCCAAATACTGTGAAAGCTGCAGAGTCCACATTCCCCAGCTAAAACTTACAGAATTAAACCAGTGATTAAGTGAGATACTGGATTGTATTTGAGCAGGCAGTTACGTCTCATGCTGACAGGTTCCTTATCAGGTCACTGAAAAGTTTTCTGTGGGTTTTTCTGGAAAAAAAAGCCCTACTTACTGATTTTAGTGCTTTTGCTCCAACTGAATCCACAAAGTTCACCGGGGTGAAATCCAGAATTAAAGAGTGAATATTTGTTTTGGGTTCCACAAAATGTTCATGCTCCTCAGGAGACATGTCTTGTACACTAGAATCTGCAAATTTTCCATTCACAGGTAAGTCATCACTTGCTATCTCATGTTTGACACTTGCTTCTACGTCATTATTCTGGGAGAGAAGATAAATAAAGCTTAAAGGTAGTCAATGCTTTTTCAATGTAAATCCCTTTCCTCCCCTCTCTCGTGTTCTTTAAGCCTTTAAAAGGTGTCCTGGGTCACTACAGAATCTGGCTTGACATGCACACGTACTTCCATTGTCTTGTGTATATCCACGTTTGTTCTTTTATGCCCAGCCTTTCTACAGTCACACACAAGCACCTTAAAGCTGTTACCTCAGGACTGAATTACCCATTTCCTTCAAACACTGACACCTGTTCATTTTTATGGACATATTCCATTTCCTTGCCTTATCCCTCCTCATCCTGTCGAGGCCTATATATTCAAAATAAGCAACAGGAACAAGGCTCTCAAGTTAGGCCTTTTCTAGGTTTCCCACGGTAAAATGATACACCAGCCCCCACCATGGAGGCAAGTTTAAACATGCATAAAAGCACAAGCATGTCCCAAATAACCCTTCCCAGTGTATCTGCCCCACTTGGCCATGCCAGGATTAGCAGAGGGGATGGCACCTTCTTATTACAGGGGCTGCTAATTTGAATTAAGTTTATTATATCTCATTTCTACATTATTATTCCAAGTGTGTGGGGAGGGGCAGAGGCATGGTCCCTTTGATTTCTGCCAACACCACTGCTGAGACAGCATGACAGTTTGGAAAGGCTCTGTGCCACTCTGTGCTACCTGAATGCAATCAAAGTCCAACACAGTTATCCAGCCCAGCAGTGAGCCTCTGATCCTGACACTGTTCCTTCAGCCAGCTCTCCCCACTGCACAACGCGTGCTCCCCAAGCCCTGCTCCCCAAGCAGCACCGCACCTTGTATAAAACACAAGAGTGGTAACACCTGGAAGCAGCCTGTAAGCTGATGAAGCAGAGGTAAATATTTACCGAAGAGCTCACGAGCTTCAGCACAGCTTTCTTTCTGTGTTCATTGGCTGCCTTTATCTCCCTGGCATGGCGCTTCTGGGCTTTCCTCCTCGCTGCTAATAAGGCACCAGGGTCCACTCCAGTCTGTCACGAGAAGAAAGCATGATCAGAGGAGATTCAGCTTGTTAGGATGGCACGGGAGTAACAATTTGCACTGAATTAATCACCGCCATAAATTTAAACAAGAAGCCTGCATTTTCCAGCTTCCCTTGGTGGTGCTGAGAACAGTGGAAAGAAGGAATCATCGTGGCAAGCACCGTGTTAACAAGACGATGGAAAGATGCATCTCATTCTTTTGTTGAAATCAGAGAGCGTCGTGTTGATTGGAGTGCAGAGAGCAAAGGGGAGAGCAGTGCATTTGGGCGATAATCACTACTATCTCTTGCTTTGTGAGGGCAGGTACCACCCACCTGTTTTGTACAAGACTCGCCATGGGAGCTACAGAAAAGTTTTTCAGGAGTTAGTACAGGTGCGACTGTCACCGGGTGGGGTGGTTCTGCGGTTGCCACTGGCACCCAGTGCAACCCCGGGTGACACAGGCAGTGAGGCACACCCTGAGCACAGGAGATCTGTTGCCCATGAGAGGCACTAAATGCCCACAATATTCCACGGTCTTACACTCCAGTAAAGTTAGGTACCCAACAAGGAAAACTTTTAGTCCCATTTTGGTTTCAGTTCAGCAACTAGTTTCCTGCTGAAAAAAAAAAGGTTTGACGGGTTTGTGCTCTGCACCCACCACTTTCCATTCACAAGCAGTCAGTACAAAGCTACACTTTCTTTATTCCCGCCCACCATGTTGTTGCTTCCTAAGATAATTTGTAGCTGGCTGGAGGGCCACCTTCTCTTATTTTACAGATCACCAGGGGCCACAGGCTGAGAAACACTGTGCTAGGGGCTATACTAAAGGAGCTGAAAGATGAGCATGTTTCAGAAGCCAGTTTGAACTTTCAGGATATAGACATTAAAGAATTTACTCACCTTTTTCTTCAGTGCAGTTGTATATGACTCACTATTAGCAAAATAAAGTGATGTATTAGCTTGAAATATTTTGATTCCAGGATATTCCTTAACCTAAGGAAAATATTGGATGTGCACAGTTAAACAGAATAAAAGCCCCTGTGTGATCACAAGACACGTGAACACGCAGCAGTGCAACAGTCAACCCTGGAGGGCTCTCAGCACATGCCAAATAAAGAAGGTTGGCACTGCTGGGAGCAAAAGCAATCCGGAGATCAGAACCATGCCCCTTCCCAGTGTAATACTGCACATCATCAATGCTTGGTAACATTTCTCCTTCTTTATTACAACAAAATGTACAGCCATAAAAAAGAATTAAATATTTGCAGTTCTCTGCTGTTGCTATTTGCAGCTGGAATTACCATGAGGAAATCATGCAGACCTAGAATTGCTTCCTTTTAGCCTCCCTTTTTACAGGCAAAATGACTTACACTTCCCTCTTTCTCTCCTTCTCTTTCTTGACTCCCCAGGTACCAAAAAAACCCTTTCAAATCTTTAGTTTTATCCAGACCTTCAGACAGGTCTTGATATTCACTTCTTTCCCCTACTTCAAATGCAGTCACCTCTAAACAGGCTGAACGGTGACATTTTGCATGCAAATGAGCTGGCCAGCAGCAGAGCCCCAGCCTGCCATATGCTGCCAAGCCCATCTTTACCCAGGAGGAAACGCTGACTGCATTCAGTGCAACAGAACCAGAGTCTCCTCTCCTTTGCATACAGAGAGACATGTGTGCACCTATACTCAGGCTTTGCATCATATTTAAAGCACAACTGCATCATCTTTTTCCATAGGTTCTTACAGACTGGTTCCACAGTAAAGGGGGATGGAGCTTTCATGGCAGCATCTCTGAGAACATAGCAGAGAGTGCTGAGAACTGCAGTTGCTGTTTGGGAATAAATACACCATGTTTATATCCACTGCACTGACAAAATGTAATGCTTTCATCAACTTTTGGTTGAACAAAATGGCATTTATGAGAAGCTAAGTGTGTGATGAGCAGTTGTACCATTAATCATGTAGCTTTAATGAGCAGGGGATGGATGGGATGCTGTTTTGAACAGTTTGTGCAATTCTGAAGAACACACAAGTTTGTATCCTGGGTTCCATGGATTCCGTGCAATACTGCTACACAAGTAAAGAAGGTGGCCTGGTATGCACTTGTGTACATGGCAGGTTTAGGAGTGGTATTCCTAAACACTTTATCATTTTGTACAAACTAGGGCAATGGAACCAGTATAGAAGTCACTATCTTAGGTTAGGATCACCTCCGGCTGAAATGTACCCGCAGTACAACGAGCTCACATTTTGAACAAAGTAGCTTCTATGACTAAACCCAAATTTATTTATTTCCTTTCAACACAGGTGAATGCTCAGCAGACAGAACTCCATGTACAGTGTGGTAGGGCAAAGCAACAAACTGCCACAGCTGTCTTTGCTCCACTGTATGAAACTTCTCAATGCAGAAGAACATGTTCCTACCTCTTCGTACTCTTCCACATCACAGTAGATGTCAGTGTTAGGAATCTGACCAAGGATTCTGTATTGAGGGCTAGAGAGAAAATAAACAAATATTTCTGTATTATTACTTATAAAGTGGAAAAGTGAGTGTTTAACACAGACTGAAACTTATTTTAAATGGTCATTCTGCAGGGCCTGTCTAGTACAGAATTATCTAAACATGGTTAAATGTAGTGAGCAGTTCATGGCAGAACATAATAAAAAAAAGTTTATTTCTGTCAGTGAAAAAACAATTTATAAGCTTAGCACTGAAATGTTGTCATTTTCTGAAAAGCAGGAGTCAAAGCATGCAAAAGTACAAGGCAAAGTCTCTGCAGCACCAACTGGTGCAACTCCATTGACTGTCTTGCAAATATGCAAACTCATACAGGCAGAAAACATGCTGCGATTTCAAAGAGCCACTCTGCTCCCAGGACAATGCCTAAGCAGATGAATGTTCCCAACTCATGAGAACTGTGACAGCAAAGTACTGTTCTGTTTGCAAGAATAAAACTGTATAGACATGGCAGAAAAATACTCCCATGGCAATCTCACAATTTGCTTTCATTCCAATGCAGACAAAACCAAGACTTTTACACAGTTTCCACCTGCATGTCCCAGAACTTGAGCCCAGAAGCCTCACATGGCAGTCCTATCCACACAAGCAAGAAATCATTTCACTGTAGACCTGGAAAGCTTCACAATAAGAGCTTTGTCACTTTGAATGGGGAGAAGTGACTTGAAAACTAGAAGAGCAGATGCGGTTTTTTGACAAATTAGAACTTTCTTTTAAAATACCTAAGCATTCATCTAGTGATAACTTGACACAACTTCAGCTTGTCTGTGACAATTAGTGCACACAAAATGTAATCATGTACTGAAACTGGCAGCAAGAAGATTTAAAGTTCTTAACTCTTAGCATTAAAAGAAATAAACAAGAAGATTAACCACTATAAGAAATGAAAAATCTTCTGGTTTTTACTGAGAGTGCAAGTTCATGCCCTCTAAAAATTTTGTTCCCAGAAAATGTGAACCCTGGATTAGAACCAAAGGGCATGACCTATAGTAGGAAGCAAATTCTATACAGCATTTGAAGAGGGTGGAATGGACTTCTGTTTTTTGCACCCCTTAAACAAACAAGACCACATAGAAGATCAGCAAACACTAATTTTGATAAAGAAGAAATCTGACCTTTGTGTTCTGTAAATAACAGTTATCATTGCAAATGTTACTGCAGTAAGCAAACCATAGTCTAGTCCCAGGAAAAGAGAAGCCACAAAAGCTACCACCCAGATGGCCTAAAACAAAGAAAAGGTCTGAATTATTATGCATCCTTTCCGGTTAACAACAAAAACAACAGCAACCTTCAAACCTATGTATCACTTCTGATCAGGAATAGGCTCTAATGTAATCCATCGCAACGCCACACAGGAATTGCCTTAACCTTTCAGAAGGGCATAAAAGCTCCTGGCACTCCAACTAACATCTGACAAACTGTCACATATTAGTTAACGCCTTAAGTCCTGTGCTACCATTATCAGACTCCAAATAGCTTAGGATAAAAAAAAAATATTCAAGGCCTGCAAGTAGCTTTAACTCAGTTCCATCAGCCAGTTCATCCAGGACAGAAATGCCACCAAAATGTTCCCTCCAATAAACTCTTAGTTCTGGCCCACTCCAGACAGAATTTTGGTTGGTCTTAAAAGATGGCAAATGCATTCAAGTGGTTTTCTTTGTTACTCTGTTTTCAAATTCTCCTCAGACATTCCCACAGCCTTCAATGCAGTTCCTCCAGAAACATTGCCAGAGCTTTGCTTTTACTGCAAGCAAACTACTTCTGACCTGAGTTACAAGATTGTTGAACAACAACAAAATTATTCTTCTCTCCAACAGATCACTCTCCCAGGGTACTTACGGCTCCCTGTCTTATGTTCACCTGCAATACAACACTGATTAGTAACTCCTTGATAAGTTTCTACGCTGTTTTGGAGATAGCAGCAATTTAATATAGTAAAATATATGCACTGAACTGTGCAATACTCACCAGCTCGATCTTACTGGTTCTCCAGAAGTGCATGATATCTCCAAACTGTTTAAACATTCCCTTCAGGTTCACCATGACAATTGCAGCTAGCACTGTCTAAGAACATTACACAAATGCAATTTTCAGAAGCAAAATAAACCCAAAGCCAAGTAAGAACTTCAAAGTATCATAAATAACTATTTCCCTGCTTCATAATTGATGTAAGTCCACTGAACAGATGTTCTGTTTAAAAAATCACAACTTTCCAGGTAGTTCAGGGGACACGTGCTTTTACTGGAACTGCAGAAATGGCAAACCAGGTCAGTACAGTTTGATTTACTCTTTCCTAGCGAGAGGAATCACATGTTCCTACACTTCATGCTGCTACACTTACAGGGCCTCAAGCAGTAGACTATAATCTCAAATTCATGTTTCTCTACAACATACTGAATCAATTCCTGCAACAGTCATACAGTTGTAACCCAAGGTCCAACTCCTATAACAAGAAACTGGAATTGTGTATCATCCTTTGCACATCACAGAAACATATTTCTTTTTAAAAGTCAGAAATATACTTATTCACATAAATATATTTTTATAAAAATAAGTATAAACTGCAGCAACCCCAACTCATTACGCTGAGCCATTATCCAGCCCCAGCCCTCTACTAGCACAGCTATGACTTTTTAAAAACCTTTTAACCTCAACCCAGAATTCCTATGCAATCAAATGTGGCCAGCAGGACCAGGGCAGGGATTGTTCCCCTGTATTTGACACTGGTGACGCCACACCACAAATCCTGTGTTCAGTTTTGAGCCCCTCACAACAAGAAAGACATTGAGGTGCTGGGATGTGTCCAGAGAAGGGCACTGGAGCTGGGGAAGGGTCTGGAGCACAAGTCTGATGAGGAGCAGCTGGGGCAGCTGGGGGTGTTCAGCCTGGAGAAAAGAAGGCTCAGGGGTGTGACCTTATCACTCTACAACTGCTTGGAAGGAGGTTGTAGGCAGGTGGGGATTGGACTCTTTTCCCAAGTAAAAAATGACAGAATAAGAGGAAATCGCCTCAAGTTGTGCCAGGGGAGGTTTAGACTGGGTATGAGGAAAAGTTTCTTCATGGAAATATTTTTCAAGAATTGGCACAGGGTACCCAGAAAGTGCTTGATTCACCATCCCTGGAGATATTTAAAGTGAGTAGATGTGGCACTTAGGGTCAGTGGTGGGCTTGGCAGTGCTGGGTTAATGCTCTTAAAGGTCTTTTCAACCTAAACAATTCTGAAGGGGAATTGCTTGAAGGTATTCTTATGTTCTAAAGACAGAGTCCAGGATATCCAATGCTAAAAACAACAACAAAAAGCATGCTGCATCATTCAAAACATTTACTTCTAGGCTAATTTACAGAAAAAAATGTTTACAAAATTTAAAGGCTTCTGGATCAAAGCCTAACTGTTGTTTACTAACCCTCCCACAATCTCAAGTTTAAGCAATACTCATGGGCCTCTGTTCACTGTCAATGCAATGTCTAACATGCAAAACTCCCTTACCTGTGGAAGGGGTTCAAAAAGGTATCCAATAGCCACAATTACCAACAGAACCATAACCGCAGAGAGTGTACCTGCAATCTGAACAAAAAAAGCCAGAGATTATTTAGAAGTGTTCCCCAAGGGCAAGTATTACTGATTAGCTAACCCCTTGTGCTTTCAACAAGGCTGGTTGTTCAAATGACTTTTGATTCCTTCCATTCAATTCACCCATTTTACCTGTCATGCTGCTTTCTACTCTGACCCAGTCTGGATTTGAAACATAGGAAACTCTGGTTATTTCTTCTGGCCCAGGCAGAGAAATACAGTCATCTATATAAGCTTTGGACTTTAGTTTTGGAGCTCCCAAGTGTAAGTTTTGTTTGGCTCAGCATTTGGGTGTTCTGCATACCTGAGTTCTTCCACCAGTGCTTTCCTGGACAAGACTCCGAGACATTGAGCAAGTGATTGAAAAGGTTTGGAAAAATGACCCCACAGAGTTGCATATTCCCAAGGCAATAAGTTCCTGTGTTAAACAATAGAGCAAAAAAAGCCAAAGGCAGTTATACTTAGCAGGTGTACCAAGCTGGAGCTATCCACAGATATTAGCAACCACATCTTATTTACAATGCTTTCTAGCAACTTCATTGTAGAGAATAAACAACCTAATTGTAGCTTATACTTGCAGTTCTCACACATGCACAAGCTGATGCATGTTAAATCATCTGTTAAATAAGGTCTCTGATGAAATGCTGGAGACATTTCCCATCCCTAAATGCTACAAGAATTAATCAGACTGAAAACTAAAATGAATGACAGCACTGCTTGTTTTAAGGATCTCTTCATCTTGGGGATAATTTGAATTTTAACCCTGAATACACATGAAAAATGTTTTCTCATGCAAACACCATTCTTTTCTTCCCACCCTGAACCATGGGTTTAAAACCAGAAGGAGCCTTGCCTGTGTTTCCATGAGTGGTAATCCATTGCTGTACATGAGAAAACCAATGAGTGTTCACTGCTTCACCAGGAAGATCCCACATGAGAACTGCTCCCATGAGCGAGATCAGAGCTCCATCTACCTCAGTAATGTGTTTCTGATGCCTAAGAAATTATTTACCTGTAATGAAGCCTCCCCAAATTACTCTGCATCTTGCTATTTGTAATTGAGTGATTTGAGTCATACATTTCCAACAGTTCTCAGTGAGTTTTTCTCTTTGCATTCGTACAGTTCTTTTTGAATTAATTTAAAAGCACTCCTACTTGACAAGGAGCTCTACGCTTTAACACCCAGGTGAAGTAGCATCTGGCACCTCCTGAGGAAAAGATCCAGATGCTTAACTCAGGTCAGTGATGATTATGTTTCATGTAAATAGAACCAATTACATTCATGCAGCTACAGATTTGTCCTCTTCTCTTTTTGGGTAACAGAGCACAGTGACATGAAGAATGAGATTCACCTGACCAGATGTAAAACTCTGTAGATAAACTTCATTTACTCTCAGAGGAAGGCAGTCATTTTGATAAGGGGGGGAACAGCTGATCTGTGCTGTGTCAGATGTGTGCTCTAGGAGATGTGTTACAGCACAGGAACTCTGTCTCCCTTGACACCACAATGATATTGACAAATAATCCAACTGCAATATTGATTCTAAATTGCACAGGAAGGCCAGAGTAGGTGAGGAGGACATATAATTTTAATTTTAGGGAGTCCCTAAACACAGTCCTTATCACCCAAATCATATTCAGAATGCTAAGTACAGCCAGGGCCAATTGCTGCCCCAGAAAATGACAAGTTGCCCATTTGCAATGGGTGGGAAAAAAAAGAAACTATAAAACATGATTGGAATTTTTAAACTCTAGACAATAGTTCTTTGGCACATAAGGCACTGTATTTATCACATGGGAAGTCTATGCTGTGCTCTATTACAGACAGCAGAGAAAATATAGCTGCTCATCAGGACATTATGGCCAAGTAATGTCTGTCCCAACAATTAATATTCAGGTGTATGTCCAAGTACAGCAGAAGCAAGTTTCCCAAAATGAAGCTAAAAGTGAAACTGGTTATTTAAACACAGCCAGAAGAACTTACATTAATTCCTGGCCCTTAAATGGGTAGGCTGTCAAAAATATGGTCTGATTCCGTTACTGAAAAAACCCCTCATTTTTGCCAATATCTCACTCTAATTATGTAACAAAGGTGCTACTTTTACCTGATTCCCATCGATGGTGTAACCGTGTTTAAGGGCAAAGATCTTGGCCATTGATACAGCCATGGAAAATCCAACTATTGCTATTGCTACTGCATCCACAAATATTGCTGGGATGAGCTGAATCTCAGGAACTGCTGGTGCACGTAACCTTGGAGATGAAATTAATATTTATAAATTAATACAATAAAAGCTATATGCAATACAGAAAAGACACAGTCTAAATAAGAATGTATCGTCCCTACCCTTGAGGAATATTTCCAACGACATCCACTTTGTATGACTCACTCAGATTCATTCCAGCTGAAACTCCTGTGCCAATAACGACCTAAAAATCCACAAACACATTTGTAAACATTATCTAAAAAGAGATAAAGCCACCTGAAGAGATATAAAGGTTAGCTGACTATGATTAATACACACAAGGGGTTACATTTATTTGTTAATCAGTTTTCTATGAGTTAGGGGCTAAAAAAGCAGATAAAAAAGAGGAAGCATCACAATTTTCCCTTTATCATGTCCAACGCACCCTGATTTTATAAAGTTTTTTTGTAAATAGTTAAATGGAACATGCTACAGTATGATCTGAATCACTCAAATTCCCTTTGCCTAAGCTAAGCTCAGGCAAATTAGTGTTATGATAGTCTGTTTTATCCATGTATTTTAGAATAGTCGTTTGAAACAGAAAAAGTGCTGCAGTCAGTTATCAGTCTCAGAAATGGAGAAAGTTAGGAGAAGTATTAAGTCCTGATGGTTCCCGCTCTTCTTTCTGCTACTGCATTTCAAAAATTGAGCAAGCCCTGCAGAACCTCTGAATAGGCATCTGCAAGCACCTTCCCTCAGGAGGGGGTTCTGAGCTCTTGGACTCCAAGTGGGAAATGCCACTCGGAGGGATGTCTTGCAGAGAATCAGTCAGGTGCCCAAACTCCTGGACAGAGAGAGTTTTACTACACACATATATCTACCTATTGCTATAGGGGACTGGGGGTGTTTAAACTGTTTTTCAATTCTTCTTTGTGACTTTATGCTCTCCATATGGGCATAGCAGTCCTTAATTTTAAGAGAATCCAAACCTTCAACTGGATCAAGGCTCAAATGAATTATGTTCTATGGAAGTTACTCTCGAGCTCAGTAAGATAGAATGTGAGATAGTTTCTACTGCTTTAGAATAGCTATATAATTTAGCCATAGAATTTCCCAACTGGCTTACCACAATGATCTCCATAGGAATAGGAACTGGGAGCTTCTTCTTAAACCGGAGATTGATTTCCTTGCCAATCAGCAATAGAACAATGCACGTTAATCCAACAATCAATGCAGCAATATTGGTGGTTGTTATTTTTGAAAGCACAGCAGCTATGCTCTGTAACACACCAGAAGCATCATAATTATTCTTAAGAAAGTAGAATCTTCATGGAGATTTGCCACAAAAGAGTAAATTATATACTGCTTTTCAGCTGTGGTTTCATTCTAATTTTATAACCACAGCGAATGAGTGCCTCACCAAAATACCCATTGTTCCCACATAACACAGAAGACTAGAGTATCTCAGTGAGAGAAATGCACTTGAATCATTTACAGTATCAGTGTTCCTTAAAGGGGGCAAAAATTTGGAGAAAAAAATCTAATGGGGGAAAAAGTCTAAACTAAACCATGTCTCTCATCCTCAACATTTTCACACATATTCCTCCATGGCAGCTACCTGAAAGCAATAAATGCAAACTTCAAACATTCTTTGGCAGGTCACATTTACTTTGAGCTGCATAAACTATTCTAAAACAATAAAGCTGCTGATGCAACCATTGAGGTTGCCATAACAACATCATTAAATAACAGTGATCCTGCAATGCTGCTGAACTGGCCATTATTTCAAATACCTTTTAAATGAAAACACTTACTAAAAGGGTATTAGATAAAAAACCTGCTGGAATACACAAGTTCCTAGAGGGTAAATGATTCCCCATACCGACTATTCCTCTTTTCACTGCATTTAAATAAATAAATAAATAACCTCTGGAGAGGTCTTTGAAAGAAGATGAACACACTCTTCTTTAGGCAGATGGAAAATTGCAGCAACTCTCAGGATGTTATACCTTCAAGATATAGTATAGTATAGTATAGTATATCCCCATAGTATACATCTTGAATTTACACCTTCCCTTCTATTTGTTTGACAGTTAGTATGACTGGTTCCCAGATTAGTGAACTGAACATCAAATTTTGGAATTAATCCTTAGTGCGGACTTGTTTCCAAAAGGATTGTTATACCTGCACAAACATACAAAAAGATTCCCAGAAAGCATTTTCTATAGCCTACATGTAGACGAAATCCTGAAGCTTCGTTGCTGTTGGGCCAGTAGTCTGCTCAAAAGCTTAGGTTTTCATAGGCATCTGAGATCTTCCCTTTTCTTCCACTTAAGAGTGGAAAGATTCTGAGAGTAACATCCCCTAGTTTTGTAGAACATGCCTGGTCTACAGTGAAGCATTTCAGGAGGACATTCCCCCAAGGCACAAGAGACTTGCTTCAATGAACAATATCTGTTCATATTATGTAACTACATTCAGCAGAATCCTAAAATCTACTCATCTCAGACCATGCAGATCTATCAAGTCACACTTGAGCTGTACTTTCAGATATTCATATACTGCTATGGCACTTAAAGACCTCATACCCAGTGTTCAATCCTGAAGATTATTCTACTTAGTGCCAAATAATACATAAAAACAGGAGAAGGCTTAAGAACTAGATCCAGACAACACAGAATTTGCATGTTTAGTGAATGTAGTTACTCACATATACAACTGAGAGGGGTCCACTGTACCGGCTAGTCTTGATGCCAAGGAGATACTTTAACTGGGAAGTAAAGACATGAACTGCAGCTGCAGTGGTAAATCCTCGCACCAGGGGCTCCGTTAGATAGATGGCCACAAATCCAAATCGAAGGAAACCTAAACATAACTAATGAAAAAGAGAAGCGTCAATCATGTGAATCCCTCTATAGCCTGAATATAGCACACACACCTCTCCTCTCTTCAATGCCCAAGCCAGGTCAGGCAAAACTGAACTTGGCTTTTCTAAACCCACAGTTCAGTAAGCAGCCATCAATGCACCCAATCTTCCGGTGCCACTGGCAGGTCACTGTGAGATATGCATATGTTATGTATGCATTGTTTGTATGCATTTATGGACAGATTAGAGAACATCAGGTTAAGTTTTTCTGATGGGATAGGAAAAAATGAAAAGGGGGAGACCCCATTTTTTCCCAGTCCAGTAAAGATGCCACATAAAGTCCTGCCTCCAGTGTATGCATCCCCAGTTCTGTGGCTGCCATAACGCAGCCTGTGTTCTACATGGAGCAGTGCAGAAGCACAAGTCTGACAGGGGATCAACTGTGATCCAGCAGCCCCTGCAAGCCCAGAAGCAGCAGCTGAACTTGCCGTTAGAGCAAACTGTGAGGACATACCTGGATAAGTCCTGAAAGGAAGGCGAGAGCCACGGCCACCTGCACCCTCTTGGTATCCCGAGCACTGTAATATTCCAGGATATCTGTAACATTAGTAGAATTATAGTCCGGAGAAATCATTTCATCAGGCACTTCTCTCACAGCAACACCACCAACCATCATACTAACCACAGCAAAGGTGCCTGAAATAACAGGGAGAGGAAAATAATTGGTTAAAATCCTGGGAAGTTGGGTTTTTTAGGGGTGGTTCTTATTGAGATCTGTAGAATTAAACTAAAATAACAGTTTTCTACCTTAATAATGTATTTTTTAGTTCCCAAATCTGCTCCAGTGCTCAGCACCATTAAAGCCAGTTAGATGGTGAACATACACCTCTGCAGTAGGTAAACACCATCATTTCTTTCTATCTCAGTTTCTGTTTTGAAAATTAAAGATTCATCCTGGTCACACAGACAGTTGACTGCAGCAATGAAATCATAGTTCAGGAGTTCACAGCACACATTTCTAGATCTAATCTGATACAAGATGCTCTTCTATTGCTTCCTAAGTAGAATGGATAAACTAACAATAAATGTACTGGTTATGTTCCACACATTTGCATTTCTCCTATGCACTTAAATTTGAATTTATGGAAACCAACTACACTTTCTGTTTCTCCAATTTTATTTTTTACAACTTTATTAAACACAAACACACACATACAGACAGACTTTCAGTTATCCATACAGATGTACCTATTGATATGTGCTTGGAGGTTCCAAAGAAAGTATATAGAAAAACAGGATAAAATGAAGAATATAGGCCAAATACTGGGGGAACAGCTGCCAGCAAAGCATAGGCTAAACCTAGAAAACAGACACAAATAAGTATGTTAAGTAAACAACAAAAATAAACCATCTGAAGCAAAGGGATTTAAACCTACTAAAACTGAACTCACCTAATAGGAAATCTAGAGACTTGTCACAGGTTTAAAAAACAGGAGATCTTTAAGTGAATACTCTTTAAAATGTGTAATACTCTAGGGCAGTGCCTAGAAACATGATGAGTTGAGTCAGGAAACCAAAGTCTCTAATTACAGGCACTGCAGGTGTGTGTGTTTGTATGTATATCTGTGCACCTGTTTTGCCTTTGTGGGTGGAAGCACCTCCTAACAGCCAACAAATGCCTCTTCTTGCTTTTGATTTCATCTCTCAAAGAATCTAGTTAGAAACAACCAAATCCCCATAACCAGTGGGACACATTTGATTTTCTCCTCCTTTTTTTGATCAGACATGGTGTTCATGGCAACCTGTAACTGATTAAACACTTTCCTCCTCCCTCACCCCAGAATGGTTGGGATGACATAACACTTTATGTTTCCACAAAACACGCTTCAAAATGTAAAATAAGCAGAGAATAATTTCTGACAATCTGTAAGGTAACAGAGATTATTTGGTATTCTTCCCAACAAAGAAGTCCTTTTTGTCATTAAGCCCTGTCCAGTTCCATGCAGTGGAATGCAATCCACATCATTCCTATCTGTAGTGGGGGCTGGCACCCACAACAGTGGAGCTGTGGGGGAACAGCTCTAAGGGACACCAGGGAGGAACACCTCCCACAGTGCTCCCCCTCTGTGTGACTCAGGGTGTGCTCATCATGGGACCAGGCTCACAAGCAAGTGGTGTGCACCATGTGATATGGCACGTAACTGTCCCAAGCAGTTCCAGCCAAAACAACAGCTCTGCACAGCTTGTGGTAATGAGAATTGACACCAAAACAGAACAAATGGGCCTCAAGGACAAAACACTGTATCCTGGCTTGGCTTGGTTCTGCACTCTCACAAGTGCAGGCTGGTAACAGCTGGGGAAGCTGAGTGTTCTTGCCACACTTGGGCAGACTGGTCCAAGTTAGGGGTAAAACTCTCAATGGCCCAGTACAAATTCCAAACAGAAGCAATGGTTCACCTGCCATGGAGAGCCAGTGATACTCGAAAACATCTGTCCCTATAAAGTTAAATTGGCAAACAAAGCATCAGGTTACAAAAAGGGAACTAAATCAAAGGGATCTCCTGTGCCATCCAAGTTCGCCTGTGCAGTGTAGTAACTCACAGGGCCTTGTTTGAGCCCTAAGCGATGTCTGAGTCCTAACCAAAAGTTCATATTCCCATCAGAACTGGACTGATGGTATCATTTATTCTCTTGCTCCAATGAGCATTTCATTAAGTACTTGTGAAACTCATCCCACACATATTCTCTGAACCATGGGGTACCTCTCCTGACATCAGCAAACACCCTGTATTATAACAGCTTGGCCTTTAACATGATGATGAACTTAACTGTACAAGCAACCAGAACTAAAAATCAGTGTTCAAAACTGGGAGGTGGGTCTGTATGAAGTTCCTGTTCTGAATACCCTTTTATTCCCTTTCATTTGTACTGGCATTTTTAAAGGCTATCAGTGCCAAGGAAATAAAGGGATATTGACTTGATAGGAGGCCATGGCTTAAACACCGTGATCATTGTAGTTCAGCCTGGAATGAGTCCCAGGCTTTTTTGAATTCATGCTTGCTATAATTACATCCATTCCAGAAGCACGAAAGTTCAACTTTTTTGTTTTTAGAAAGGGAAAGATTAGGAGCAGTTTAAGGGCATGTTTACACTCACCAAATGAATAGTGTTTACTTTAAAACAGAGTCACAAAATTAAGCATAAAGTTCACTGCTGACCACTTAAATTTTAGTGTTCTTTCAGGTCATGACATAAATTATATTTCAGTATACAACTGGCAACGTTTGTATCTAGCATATGACAGATATGCCTGAGAGTTAACCAGATTAGCTACCAGTTTAAGATAAGTTCATGCTTACTTCTGTGAAAGGAAAAATAACCTTAATTACAAAACTTACACAAAACCAGGAAGATAAAGAAATAAAGAAATGATCTGCACAGACTAAGGATATTTAATTATTTTAATGGGTTACCACCTATTAAAATCTTGGATTTACAGATGAATTTTTCAAACTGCCTCAGAGTAAAGTGGAACAAGTGAGGTGCAAATATGAAATAAATCGACACAGGGGTAAACTTATATATGCTTAATTACATCACCCTGTGGACAGGGCTCTGCACAAATCAAAGAATTTCTTGACTCCAAGACCTCCTGGAAAAATCTCCTGAGACTGTGGCAGCTCAGCTTATGAAGCAGTGGGCACTCCATGATGATATTGCTGTAGAAGTGCCGTTGCTTTCCAACCTCCTAACACTTCTGAACCTGCCAATAAGTGTCGGGCTAAACAAAAGATTCTACTGGTCCCTTCAAGAGCTGAACAGAACAGTGAACACTGGCTTTCTCTGTCTTCCAGAGCCTACTCCTGCTTTAGGACCAGGCTCCACTTAGGGTGACACTTCCAAATAATTAAATACAAATTTACACAGCTTTTCAGTCTATGTTACAGATTATACCATTGATTTATTTCCACCACATAAATCACTGCCTACTACTATGGTTCCAGTGTAAACTGGTGACTCCTAGCCTTAAAAATCAGTCTTTGAATTCTTGCATGTTCTTCTCTGGTTAAATTTAGTTTGGTTACTTTGCACCAGTTGCTCTCTGAAACATTATGTCTATATGTCTGTTAGATACTGCTACCCTCTGCAGGAAATTTGCCACGATTTTCAGGATGATGAGATCAGTAAACAAGAGGGTGAGTTCAGCAAAAGTTTAGACATGCACTTAAAGTGTGAAAAGTTGTTCTGCCATTGAGAGCTGTGGGTACTGATTAGAGACTGAGCGTCTTTCAGAGTTTGGTGCATATCACTGACTTGCAGATTTAAGGGAATCATCATTCTGGGCTGGTCTGCAGA
The DNA here is from genome assembly GCA_013400735.1 of Pomatostomus ruficeps. Lineage (NCBI taxonomy): Eukaryota > Metazoa > Chordata > Aves > Passeriformes > Timaliidae > Pomatostomus > Pomatostomus ruficeps. Next base: position 127,213 of record VYZT01021080.1, read on the forward strand.
ACCCATGCTGATCTTCACATACAGCCCTGAGATACCCATCCCGTTTCTCAGGAGCACCTGTTTCAGGATGCCAAGCACTACCATAAAAGCCCACAGAAAAAGCAAAGAAGAGATAATTAAATCTAGAGGTACACTCACCTTGAGGAAGCTGCATGACCCCAGTGCTTATACCTGAGATAATGTCTCCTAATAAATATTCCTTCACTGGGTAACGAGGAAGCCATTTTAAAATCGGTAAGAAACTGTAAAGGTGAGACTTGGCTTTCTCAGAAGAACAACTGGAAATACAAAGCAGAAAGAAAGTTAGACACTAAAAGGGGACAAACAGGTTGAAAAAAATTGTCTTTCATCCCTATACTGGAAAACAAATCCCTCAAAAGCAGGTTCAGACTACTGATGACAGTACTTCTGGACCTGCTTAAGCAGAAACAACTATGCCTCCAGTTAACTTAGCCCTTAATCACATGTTGGTGCTGTTCACAAACCTTATGGAACTGGAGGAAAGTCTTATGAGGCTGGAGGCCAGTGGGAAGTAAAACTGTTTCAGTTTGTGCATGATTGAGTGGTCACACACCTTTTCCTGAGATCATTCCTAGTAACAATCCCCTGAGCATAACTTGCTTCCTGATAGTGGTTTTCACTCATCAGAGTACTTTGCAGCGCTTTTTCCCATTTACTAGCTGCATATTTTATACTTGTTTTGACCACAACATTTTACATTATTATTATGCTTTAAAAACCCCAAATCTATTAATTTAACCAGTACTTTTTACTATCACTACTAGTACTGATAGACCAACTTTAAGGCTATTTATCACCCTTCTTCACCTGGAAGGAAAGGCACTGAAGCCAGCAGCACTGACCCTTGTGGCTCTTAGCAGAGCTATTAACCTTCTGAAACCCTGACTCATGACAAATGAATGGAGCCAGGAAACACATATCTCTATCCAGTACTGCCATGCATCATACTTTGATTGTAGTGTACTAAGTTTAACCTTGGGTAAAAATGTGACACTGGGATTGTATGAATGCTTTCCTGTGCAGGGGAATTGCAAGAAACTGCAGAGATTTGTTAGCGTTTCTGAATTGCACAGTGAAGAATATTGTTGCTACCAGTGAGAGAGTCACCCACACTTCTCCATGGTTAAGTAGACTGTATCACAAGAAGGAGAATTTTGATCCACAGTTTTTTTATTCAGGATAGTAACTTTTCTGAGGTGGAATTAAGTGTCTTTATCATTGAAGTCATTCCATAAACCAATGCAAATCTCCAAATGTCAAATCATGTAGACAGGAGTATTTTATAGAAAAGCAATCAGGCAGAAATCATTTGTTGTCCTGTAGAACAAGGTTTAAGCAATAAAATGATAAAACTCTGCAAATGAAGCATGGATAAACAGAGCTAATGAGAACTTAACCAGAACTTAAATCCCCTGGTACCACGGAGCAAGAGAAGCACAGTTAAAGACATTTCATGTCTAACCAGATGACACTTGGATTCTAAGGCAGTTAATTAAAAGCTACAGAATGCCTTTAGTAAGTCCTTATTAGACTAATAATTTAGATTTCTACACAGCTATAACACATCTCCATTCTTCTGTGAAAGGATCATGCGAAGCACAAATTTGGCCATAAGTGTTTCCACATAAAAAGAACAGATACTTTTCTGGATCTTATGAATTCATGTCATGTGATTTGACTAATACTTCATATTCCTATGCTGCATATTTTCCTTCTGCACTTTCATGAAGGCAATTCAACTAATTTATCCAACATTTTATAATATATTTATACATTAACATTAAAAGCACATATACAATTTACTCATAGTCTTGCTGAACAAAGTAGAACTAGTGGTTTTATCTTTTAGGTTTCTTTGAAGAGATTACCAGCTAATTACTGCATGAATCAGTTAAGAATTATAATATTTGTAACCAATAAAACAAAGATAAGACAAAAAACCCTACCGACAAGAATGTGCAATCTTCTGCCCTAAAGTCTGAGGGGTTCTCTGTCGCCTGTGCAGCTGTCCTTGCAGGAGCTCTTGGTTATATATTGGTCTCTGCACACAATATGTCTGGGTTTGCTCAAGACATGCTTCTTCTTCTTGAGCATGTTCCATAGTTGATCTCACAGAGCTGCAGTGAAGGAGGAACTGTTCCACGGTCTCCACCGAAAAACCTGGCTGCAGACAAAATAAGTTTGGTTGTGTTTTTAACCTCAGATTTGGCATTTCCTTTTAAATAATGTGTTTTGACAAGCTAGAGACAAGAACTGCGATGGCAGTCTAATTAAATAGTCTGTAACAGCAGTAAGAAAATAAATCACACACTCTTTAGTATATGCAAGCTATTAATTTATGCGTCTTGTGAAATGAAAGCTTTTGCATTAATTACTTTGTAAATAATAGCTGAAATGAAATTGGAAGGTTGTAGTTATGCTTATCTGGATTTTCGCTCAGTTTTTAAAGAACGTGTCAATGTAGGAGGGAGATTCCTTTATTGCTGAGTTACTTCCTGCTTACTCACAAACTGGCATGTCCATTTTCAGAAGACAGAACTGTCTTTAACAGTAAGAAACCCACTTCTTTCGTCCAGATTGTCAGTTGCTTCCTGCATCCATCCACCTGCTTTCCCCTCTATTTCAGAGGCTTCTTTTTCCAAATAGCATCTCAAGGGTACACAGTTCACTACTTTCAAACAGTTATTATTTCAGTGGATGTGCCACTTACTGCTATTCTCAATCTGCACCCACTAAAACAGGAATCGGGAGATGTGCCCAGTTTTAAAACTAGCCAGAAGGTTTGTAAAGATCTATTTGTCTGTCTGATTCAGTGCTGCAAACATCTTAACATGTTTAAAAGACACTCTGCTAACTCCTTTGCCCCATGTTTGCTGCTTTCAGAAATGCTGGGCAAGAAACACAACTCCCAGTTCTGAGCAAAGTGACAGGACTGCTATGCCGTTAGGCAGAGATGCTGGCTAGTGCCACACTCGATGACAGAACATGAGTGCAGTGGGAAACAGAGCCACTGCTGTGAACAAGGCCCTTGGGCTCAAGTCCAGTAAGTCACTTAAGCATGTGTTTGCCTTCACCCAAGGGAGCTAACCCAGGGGTGTTCAGTTTTTAGCTGTACATCAATACGTTTCTGGGAAAGGGTTACCACGCAGAAATTAAACAAACTGCTACCTAAACACGCAGACAAGGCTAACCATGATTGGTCCAACATTCCGATTCAGCAAATACAGTCACGCCATCAGCAAAATACCAATATTGCTATCTACGCCTTCAGTCTGATGAAAGTGCTGGAATTTTCCACTCAGGTCTTGGTAGCCTCTATCTCCTAGGACTGACGCAGCCTAGCATCTCTTCAATTCTCACTATTTCATAAGCAACACTTTCCCTACATTGTCAGTCACAAATAAAATGGTAATTTTTTTATTTACCCCACACTCTAGATTGATTTCAGCTTTATTGTGTGAAACAAAGGTGATTCTGCTTGAGCAGGGAGGTTGTAATCTGTGATCCCTAGAAGTCCCTTCAAGCCTCAACCATTCTGGGATTCCATAATGGTCCCTTATGTCATTATTCACATAGAATCTATCTTTTCCAGTAATTAATTGATGTCTTCTGGCAACACTGACCTTATCTACAAATTAAGAAGCTATTTTAATCAGTCCTTAA